>JAKLMZ010000018.1:0-33418 GCA_022813185.1 Floridaphiala radiotolerans | reverse complement strand
AATTATCTGAAACCGCGGTTCCTCTCGTACTAAGCGGTATTACCATTGGGGCGACATTCATCAGTAGGGTAAAACTAGCTCGTGTGTTGTTGCGATTAGATAGCTGCATGGCAGGTTTTGAGGGTCGGAAACCTCCGTGCGTGCACGTGATATGACCGTCCAAATGGCCAGGCATGAACCCCAATCGCAAACTCTGCCATGAGTGCGTCCACGTCAAGTTCCAGTTTCGCGATGACAATCTTCCGTCCTTGTATCGACCTTCATGCAGGGCATGTTAAGCAGATTGTCGGCGGAACGCTTACTGATGATGATGCGAAGCTGAAGACAAACTTCGTCTCTCCGCATTCCGCAGGATACTTTGCCCGACTGTACAAGGACAATGATCTCCACGGCGGCCATGTCATCATGCTCGGGCCCGGGAACGAGGACGCTGCAAAGGAGGCATGTGCGACATGGCCGGGCGGGTTGCAAGTAGGGGGTGGAATCAGTGATGCGAATGCGCGACAATGGATCGAAAACGGTGCGGACAAGGTCATCGTCACTTCCTTTCTGTTCCCGTCAGGAAAGTTCTCATTGGAACGACTGCAATCGGTACTGGCCGCCCTTGACGGTGATGTGAGCAAACTTGTTATTGATCTGAGCTGTCGCCGGCAGGGTCAGACATGGTTCGTCGCCATGAACAAGTGGCAAACCATCACAGAATTTGAGTTGACCGAAGAGTCAATCCGATTGCTGGAACCCTACTGCGCTGAGTTCCTGATTCATGCGGCCGACAACGAAGGCTTGCAGCAAGGTATTGATCATGAGTTGGTGGACAAGCTTGGGAGATGGTGCTGCAAACCCGTCACATACGCCGGAGGTGGAAGGTCACTTGCTGACTTGGAAATGGTCAGAAGTGTCAGTCAGGGCAAAGTGGACCTTACGATTGGGAGCGCACTGGACATATTTGGAGGCTCAGGGGTTAAATTTTCGGATTGCGTGGCATGGAATCGACAAGCACAGGATCGAAAAGAACATTTCTGCTAGGTCAATCATATCAGATTTTGTTGCACCGCAATTTCCGACACATGGTACAAGTGCTATTTGTCCACCGCCAGTTCAACAAGCTGAGCTGATCCCGCAGTACAACATGAAGATGATGGCACGCATTTGACTTCCCCTGCGCATATTCATGCGGTTGGGAAAGGCTGGGACTACTGGACTACTTCCTTGTCGCTGAACTCACGCTTGAACCAGTCTTCGAGCCCCACCAACCTGTCAACGAGCCCTTTCGCTTCGCCTGCATCCTTCTTGAGGTCTTCAGCGTCGCTCTTGTTTGTCTCCAACCCAAAGTATCTGCCACTGGTGTACTGCGTGAACCCGAACATCGATCTGACCATCTCCAATGAAGGCACGCCATGCGTTTGAAGATCACTCCATGACTTCAAAGGAGCAAACCTTGATCGTTTCCCCGTGACTGCTGGATATCAGTTTCCTGTTGCTACAAAGGACCGAAAGGAGCTGGACTGACATACCTTTCTCGAATCTCTCCACAACTTGAGCAAAAGACGCGATTGTGGAAACGGCTTGGACACATTTGCCGTTCCACTTCTGCGGGTCAAGTAAAATGCCATGAACAAGGTCTCCAAAGTCGTCATTGATCCCAATGAACGGCACATCTTCGTTCCCACCCCAGCGGGGGACAGCCAAAGTCATGAACCCCTCCTCGTCAGCTTGCACGGGAAACCCCCCAAACACGGGTGCTAGATCTGTGACTAGGAAGTTCTCCAAGTACCATCCCACATAAATGGGCGTGAAGGTTTCAAACTCGTGCTTTCCCCTGGCATATAACTCAACCTCATGCTTGTCTATATATCTTCAGACATTGCGCGGTTACAGGCGTATACGTTCCGATAGACTTACTGTCAAAAGCTTTGATGGAGATTCTGCCGGCTGTATTCTCGGCCGCTGAAACCGCGGCACTGTAGATGACGTGTTGGATGCCGGCTTCCGCTGCACAGTCGATGATGTTGTGCCCAAGATCTACCTCGTTGGGTCCTTCGGGAGACTGCAGACTCTTCTCATCATCAGCATGTAAATAGACCACTTGCGTTTACGCAGACCATACCTCATCGTCTGAATTGGTATTGACAAACAAACCCCAACTTCCTTCAAGCGCCGCCAACAACTCACCCTTGTTGAGTCCATCCGCCTTGACGACTTCGATTCCTCGGGCGGAGAGACTAATCGCACGCTCGGAATGTGGATTGCGAGTGATGGCTCGGATCAAGAACGCTTTGTCCTTGTTTCGAATGAGGCTCTCGACAACTGAGCCACCTTGCGCACCTGCCACTTCAGTTAGCCATGTGTGTCCACGAACCAACTTAGCAATACGAATGAATCTGGACGGCGGCGAGGGCTAGGAGTACACTACCTGTAGCACCGAATACTGTGATAACCTTAGGCGACATATCGAACATACTATTCTTCGCTTGGTTTTATGGTTGAGACAATACTGTCTGTATTGCGTTCAGGTAGAGCTGTTGACTCTGCCTACCCTTTATGTACTTGTATTCACCCCGACAACCTGCAGACCTGTCTGGGCGGCTGCCTACATACTTTTCTAATCCTCGCCGTTCCAAGACCTCCAATTGTAGGCAGAAGTATTATCCTAGCCAACAGCCCAACTTCGTGTCCTCGGTGGCCGACTTCGTCTGTTGACTAAGGTGCGCCAAGAAAGATTACTGATCACCACATCTTGGCAAGATGGGTGCAAATATTGAGAACTGGGGTCAAATGCGAAGCATCTACCTACACACGTGACGAAGGTAGTCGCTAGCTGTCATGATTTTGAACGGCTTACGTCTACACCATTGTTGTTGGCCATCCAGCATTTGGGTCGACATTGTTGCGGCGTATCTTGCCTCCGAGCACTAGCTAGGGCACAAGGATGCCTTAATCTTCAATCCGGCCCAAGTTTGAGTCTGCGCGGTAGTGGGAGTTTAAGTGCGAGTCATTGAGAGTCTCGATAGTCAGTGCTTCTGAGGATTTGGATCTTTGATACAAACGAGCCACGCTATCCGGACGCTGCGAATGAAGAGGCTGCCAAACTGGTCGACAGCTGGAGGTTTACACTGGATGGAAAAGCTTGTCGATGACTTGATGAACTCGGAAATGGTGGGTGGAGTCTGGAATTCGCCCTTGGTATACGAAGTAATCATTTCGCATTTGGCTGCAAGATAAGGAGGCAACAAGGATCCGAATTTGAGCATCCGTCAGCGCATGTTTCGATTCGCAACAGACAGCATTGGAATGATTTAATTGGTGAAGACCGTCACTTGCGTAGTATGGGAAATGCTGATTTCTTGAGGCGGTTGGAAAAGACCGTTACCAATGACAACCAACAACAGGATGGAAACTAATACAAGACTCTAGTGACCGCTTAGAGGAAGACCTTGTTATTAGACATAATGGAATAGAAGAAACTATGCGTTGTTGAGCAGATGAAGCAACTTATCAAAGAAGTTTGGATGGTGGTTGATGAAGGCCATAAAAAAGGTCACGTGATGGGCAGCGCGCTTTCTTTTGTTTTCTATCTTCAGGTTGGATCCACGCAATTTCTAATGTATAGCCCAGATACCAAGAGGAAACATGTGTGCTGCACTTGGTAAGGACTGTACTCTGCACGTGATGTACTTTGTGTGCGGTCCCAAGAATCTTGAACCGGAGAAGTTCCCGCGTTGCAATTGTTCGTACGGAAGCGGCTGCCTTCGCTTGCTGGTCAAACCACCATTTTAGCAACAGCAACTTTCAAAATGCTGCCGGTTGAGAGGAACACCGAGGAATATGATCCCACTCAGTTTCTGAGGCCTAAGACTGTTTCTCTCCATACCAGCCGCCGAGTATTGATAATACTGAACCAGCCAATCCCCGGGGTCCAGCTACTGTCTCGACTCTGGGAGCATGCGGATGCAGTAATTTGCGCTGATGGCGGCGCGAACCGACTCTTAGAGCTGGTGGACAATGATACAGCCACTGAATCAGATGAGTTTGTAAGACCATTCGGTCAGCGCGTTCCAGGCTATATGAAAGAAGGATTGTAACCGCAAGACCTAGCTCCCTCATGAAATCATCGGCGACCTGGATTCTCTCTTACCCAGCGTGAAAGAGCATTATCAGCAACGCAGTGTATGTATCAAGCACATCGCGGACCAGGAGAGCACCGACTTTGGAAAAGCCATGAAAAGAGCGAGGGAGGAGTTCGCGGAGCTTCCAGGGGCGCAGAATGATATCCTCATAATCGGCTCGCTGTCGGGCCGCGTAGATCAAGGATTAGGACTCGTGCATGAGATGCTGAGAGAGCAAACGTCTTCCGGCGTAGCTAAACTGTGGCTGTTTTCAGAGTCAAGCGTATCGTTTTTCTTGAAAAGTGGCAGTAACGGGATCAGGTTGCCGGTCGAAGCAGGATCCATAACACCGAATGTAGGAATCATACCGGTTGGTGGACCATCCAGTATAACAACAAAAGGCCTGAAATGGGATGTGCACGACTGGGAAACCAGCATGGGTGGCCGGGTCAGTACCAGTAATCACATAGTGGACGACATGGTCACAGTCCACACCACCGTGCCCGTTCTCTTCACTGTGGAGAGAAGGTTGTAGTGGTTGGTGTCAAACACGGAGCATATCCCGAACACAAGAGGCGAGAGACTGGCCTCTGTGGTTCGCCGTGTATTGGTACCACTACTCGGTCGACGATGTCAGACTCCGACCGGGATAGCCCCAAGAGCGAAAGGAAGGCAGGGTGCGAGATTAAAGAGACGTTGTTTGTCATCTCGTTGGTGGTTGACTGACGTGTCCGCCATAGATTCAGACGCAAAGACGGACACATTGGGTATAGATCTTGTTATCGCAGGTAGATACAGCTGAGCGCAAGAGATTGAGCCCGAAAGCAAGCTCCCGAGGCACCGTTTGATGTGATGAACGCTGGGCACAAAAGTACTGTGGTACATGTTCACAATCCTGTGACGGATGGCTGAGATCTGGGGTTCGACAGACTCATCACTTCTTGCTTTACTATGGCGGAACAGCGGGCCATTTCCCGAAAGTTCAGGCCTTGTTCAATGGCGAGGAGCATTTGAGATCGATGTAAGAATGCTGTACCCTGCAGTTTCGATGCATGTTTTTGAAGCTCCCTCCACTTGGAGGGGCAGTAAGCCGGTGTCGCTGCAAGCCAAAGATATTCTGGTCGACATTATTGCTGGGCTCGGCTTGCATGGGGGTTGCATGTCGCATTTGCGGGGAAACAATATCCAGGGCGATCCAGGCTACGAGGGCTGAGCATCAGTGTCTTTGTCTGTCGCGTGTGCGAACTCAGGCGCTGAACACCCCCACGTCCACGTAATTGATGTATAACGTAAGGTATCGAACGTCCTGAGCGTCCGCGAACGAAAGGCCAACACAACACGGACTCCAGAAACCAGATCTATGTGGAATCTGCTTTAACAGTCATGGAGCGAGCTGCAAACAACCGACCTGCTCTGTCAAGTGGAGGCGAGCATTGACCGAGTACGCTGCAAAAGCCGGTCGGCAGCTAGCGAGCAAATGCCGACACCGTTCTTCTGCCAGAGTCTGTCGGTCTGTCGATGAGGCATTTTCTGGTGAAGCCCGACGGCCCCAATGGAAAACAAATCGCACAATAAAACAACGGTTCTCTGATTCGTCGGCCCTGACCCTATGCTTAGTCACTCGCAAGGGACCCAACATTGTAATAACGGTCAACGAGCTCTCCCTCAACCACGTCATGGTACCTTGATTTTGAATCCATCAATCTGTTTGAGTAGTATGAAAGACGCCGGTGTTTGTGACGTGTGAATTGTATCCTGAGCTTGCGCTTCAACCGTCGATGTAGCAATGTTAGCGTGGCATTTTGGGTTCCTTTTCCCTTCTTCATCCAGTCCTTTCATAATTGCAGAAACGTCTCAATTGGACCAGCCATAAGGTAAATTCGACGTTTGCTCCCTGTTGAGGGAGCCCAGAGCCGCTTGTCCCATGCGCGTGGGCGGCCATCGCTTGGTGTGGGGTGCACATCCACGGAAGTCCGCCAGCGGGCTGGAAATCGCTCGACTTTTCCCTTCTGGGATCCTGGAGGTCATGAGCCTTTTCCGATTCCTGCTCCGCTATTCGCTGCCGAAATGGCTTGCTCGCTCCCTTATTCGATCCTTACAGGGGAGGTAGGGCACTGCCAGTGTTTTATTATATGGACTGACGTCGCTGTCGATCTTGCAGACCGTTTGTGGATTTCTACGTTTTGTATGTCATCTGTTTGTGGGACCATTGATCTTCCAACGTCTCATTGCTGCATTCCTACGTACATTCCTTTGACATATAGAAGAAGTTTTGTGATTCACCATTAGCAAGCTTGCAAACTAGAGGCATCCACTGGGTGCACAAACCGTCTGGACTCGACAACATGCTTTCCTACGACCAGTCCACTGCCCCTTTTGCTCCGGGCAGTCAGAACCCTAAAGATAATGCACCGACGGCATCGGCGAAAATGCAGCCATCGGCGAGCGCGAACGGACATGTAGTCGCCGGCACATGGAAGCAGACCAGGCACCAGCACATCTTCATCGTATATGGTCCTGCAGGTAGTGGGAAGAGTACGGTTGCCAAAGACCTCTCGCGACACTTCTCACTTCCCTACATAGAGGGCGACGAGGTAAGCTTGGTCAACTTGTCCGGAGATGCTGGGGAACTGACGGCTAATTTGGTAGTATCATCCGGTCGCCAATATCGAGAAGATGGCGAATGGAGTTCCCCTCACGGATGCTGATCGCTGGGATTGGCTGATACTTTTGCGACAAGAGGCCGTGAACCAACTGTCAACGGGCGCACCTGGCGTGGTCTTGACGTGCAGTGCGCTGAAGAAGAAATACCGGGACGTAATCCGAATCGCATCTCTCTATCACCCCGACGTCATCGTCCACTACATCTACCTGAAGGCTCACGAAGACATTCTGCTGGCGCGAGTGAAGGCTAGACAGGGGCATTACATGAAAGACTCAATGGTGCGCAGTCAGATTAGGAGTTTGGAGGAGCCCGAAGCCGAGGAAACCGACGTTCTGGCTGTTGACGTCAGCGGTTCCATGACCGAGGTTGCCAAGCTGGCTGTGGACGTTGTAGAAAAGACACTTTTAGCAGATGCTGCATAGCGGCAGCTTCGTCACGTACGGAACATTTCAGGGGGCGTTTGTGGCATTTTGAAGCATTTGGACGGCGTTCGACAATGGCCAAAAGGGACAGGATCTGGAGTTTCGCGAAGCTGGGTAAGTGAAAACCCCAGCAATGCTGGAGAGTATAGGCGCTGTTTTGCCGAAGAAACGGGCATGGTTGCACGTCAACAGGGTTACAGGAGTCAAGGTTCTTGATGGGCGTAAATCTAGTCATCATCTTGTATGTGTGTAGCGGTGCTTGCAATGGTTGAAGCTACAGGATCCACACGTGTCGTAGCAAATCGCCTCAACACCGCCGTTCTCCACGCGTTCGCATTTTGCAGCTAATTGTTGAAACCCACCAAGGCTTGTGCTTAGTGATCTCACAACATCTTTCAGCATGAGCATGTAAAGCGGTACAAATCCTCCGTGATCCATGCCAGATGGTGGTCAACCGTTCGGCCCCCTCGGCTTGCGGGTTTGTCCGCCTGGACAGAGCAGCCTTACAGCTTCTCGGTGGAGATTAATACTGAGAAACCTAAGCCTGCGGCAGACGCATCCGAATCACTGATGGGACACTCTTTCATACGCTCATGCAAGTGTAATTTCCATTGCGTGCCGTGAAAGTTCATAAACCCGCGGCGATCCCACGTTCAACTTGCCCAGATGGACTATCAATCGGACACCATCAGCAATCTGGACAACCACGTCGCATCAACTCTCCTCGTAGGGAGGAACGCTTCGTTAACACTCGGTACGGATGCGTTGATCATTCATGGCAAGTTGCGCGTGGACAATACACCCAAAGCGTCGGCTCAAGCATTTGCTAACATCGCAAAAGATGAAAGTGCAGTGTCACGCTCCTCGACGAACTGTTGCGGCCTACTTCCAAATTGTACGTACACATCCCACAGAAACCCTAAAGTATATATGGCTCATTCGTGAAGCTTCGAAAGTGACGCGCTCCGTTCCTTTCTACAGCGTGCTCTGGGCAAGCCTCTCGGAAGTCGACATAACCATCCACTATGCCCGCAAAGCCTCAAAGAACCGTGTGCGACCGGTTTCCGTAAACTACAACATCGAGAGGACGGACAGGGATGTTGCTGTTGCGTGGACCACGAAACTGTTGCAGCGTGCTTATGGCACGGCGAAGAAACAGAAGCGCATCAAGGTGCTGGTGAATCCGTTTGGTGGGCAGGGCAAGGCCCAGCGACTCTTTCTCCGTGAGATCGAACCGATACTTGCGGCCGCACATTGTGAGGTGGACGTCGAGACAACACAGTACTCTGGCCACGCCGTGGAGATTGCTGAGAAGCTGGACATTGAGGCATGGGACGTGGTAGCGTCGTGCTCCGGGGACGGTCTTCCGCATGAAGTCTGGAATGGCTTAGGTCGAAGGCCCGATGCCAACAGAGCTCTACAAAAGATTGCTGTCGTCCAGTTTCCTTGCGGATCTGGAAACGCCCTAAGCATCAACCTCAACGGGACAGACAGTTGCAGCCTTGCGGCGCTCAGTGTGGTGAAAGGCATCGAAACACCGTTTGACCTTGTCTCGGTCACGCAGGGCAGCCGCAGAATCCTCTCTTTCCTCTCACAATCGTTCGGTATTGTTGCCGAAGCGGATCTGGACACAGAGCACTTGCGGTGGATGGGCGGAGCCAGGTTCACATACGGTGTATTGGTACGACTGTTCGGCAAGAGAGTGTGGCCTTGCGACCTTGCAGTAGCTGTGGAGATTCACGACAAATCGGAGATCAAAGAAGCCTACTATGCAAAGAAGGGCATGCCCGCTCAAACGGATGCGGAACGAGAAAGGCATTCCAACGAAGGGTTGCCCTCCTTACAGTTCGGTACCGTGAACGATCCCCTACCCAAAGACTGGACCTTGGTTCCCTACGAGAAGATGGGCAACTTCTATGCAGGAAACATGGCGTACATGTCCGCCGACGTGCATTTCTTCCCGGCCGCCCACCCCAGCGATGGATGCATGGATTTGGTCTGCATCAACGGTGATATCCCGCTCATGCAAGGCTTGCAGATTCTTCTTGCCGCGGAGCATGGAGGCCATCTTGACATGTCGCATGTCAGCTATCGAAAGATCAAGGCATACCGTATCATTCCCCGGGGCAGAAAGGCCGGCTCAATCAGTGTAGATGGAGAGCGGATCGACTTTGCGCCCTTCCAGGCAGAGGTCCATCCGGGTTTGGGTACGGTACTGTCCAAGAGCGGCCATCTCTACGAGGCTGCTGGGCCCAGGCGGTGATCATCCAAGTACAACTGGCGTTCTTAAGATAAAGGATTTCCGTAGCTCCTACCAATAGGCGTCGAAGTGTAGGGACGGTGCAATGTTGGTTTCGGGACGGCTGGTGTCTCATGCAAGGACACGGCGTGCGATCGTTTACGAGCTCCAGTCTGTTGGGCTCGGAGTTAGTCCCGCACCAATTGAGTCAACATTTACATGAATATATCAGATCACTTATTAGATAAGCCTGCGCAGACAGTCTTGTATGTCGATATGGCTTCGAAGCTCTTCAGCCCACCGCCGTTGTTCTAGACACGCTGCGGTCGCGGCCGTATGGACTTTACATGGAATATCGAACCGAGCCTTGAAGCTCGCTCGCACGCAGGTAGGGCAACTCCAGAGAAAAGGAATCTTGGATCAAGCGAAACCACTATGGTTGCACTACGGGGTGCCAGCTGAGAAAAATCACAACACTTCCTTGCCATCTGACGCAAGCTACTCCAAGACGTTCCAAGCTACCAAGAAATGACTTGCGTGCCGTTCGGAAGAGTCTTGCTTTGCAAGGCACTTCAGCTTGTTCGCCTCCCGCTCGCTCGGACCGCAGGTGGTCGCTTCGTATCGTGATAGCAGGCGTTTCAGGGTCTCACAGCCCTGCATAAAGAACGCCTCTTCTGCCGTCTGATATGGGGAAGTGGTCAATCCATCTGATACCCCTCACATCCTTTTGGCGCATGTGCCGCAGAGCTGTGAGGCTATCTCCAGCCTTCCTGCCCCAAATGCTCGATGGCTTCCATGCGAGTGTGGGGGGCCCCTCGGAGAGGCCGTGTTATGGCGCACGAAATCCGCCTTGACGGATGCCTGTAAGCGCACAAGACATGAGCTGAAGCAGTGATCCTGCCTTGTCGCCGAGTCCACTATCAGGAGCTAAACCTGCTGAGCCATGCGTTGTGGATGGCCCAGACCCAGAATCCAAGAGATTCCCAAGACGTCCAAGACTGATAAGTTCTCGGTTACCCTTGGCCTGACATCAAGCTCCTCCCAATACGTGCGTGCGTGCTGACACGAACCGGATGCATGGAAGAGGTTCAATCTTTTCGACTCTGTGACATGTTATCCAATGTCGTGGCACGGAGCCATCGCCATGGTTCTCCAGCGCTGTCCACTGCGCGGCCGATGGAGAAGATTTCTTTTTCTTGCGATGCGAGCTAGAAAGTCTGGGCGAGACCGTCCATGGATTTGTGGATATGGGTACTAACAGTAACCTAAAATGTAAGGATCTTTTCAGTTTGCTGCTACAGCGTTGAAAATCATTATATAGACAGCCTCTCCCACATATACTTTCCAAATCTACGGCTTCTCGCAAGTCATTGTGCGCTCAGGACGACGTTCCCCATATGATGTTCTAAGCCTGTCTCCGTAGTCCATGGAATTCATTGTTGAATTCTTTTCCCTCTTACTCAAAGCTATACGTTAGTGTCTCATATTAGGGTTACAAAAAAAGCCTCAATCGAACATCACATTCAATCTCAAAATGGCATCTACCGGCACAGATATCGGCCAAGGGCCAAAGCAGGCCGAACTATACGAAGAGAAGCCTTCCTATCTCCTCGAACAGGGCAGCCGCTCTGACGAGGAGAGGGAAGTGCCCGCTTATGATGGACCACGCCGTAGTAGCTCTACCTACGTCAAACCGGCCTCCGACAACACTCACCGAAAGCTGAAGCCCAGGCATATCCAGCTTATTGGTATCGGTGGTACCATCGGAACAGCACTCTACGTACAGATTGGTCGTGGCCTCATCAATGGCGGACCTGCGAGCTTGTTCTTAGCCTTCACCATCTGGTAAGTCGCTCACTCCCAAAGCACGGTGGTGGAACGGGAGACGGGAGGCATCCAGCAGCGACTTGCTGTGACTTGTATAATAACATCAATCGCGGATGACAGGTGCTCATTCATCCTTGCGGTAACTATATGTATGATACCCTTTCCTTCAATTCTACTGCTCATTACGAACAAATACGCGCTTTTGGCGTTTCTCCCCCCTGCAGGTGCGAATGTGCGAACAGTGTGAGCCAAAGCGACGATTCAAAAGCCATACGCAGCTTCAGCCCAACGCAACTTCTTGACCAAACGCTTACAATGATGACCAGGCATGGCTGAAATGGTTACATACCTTCCGATTTCCAGCCCTTTCATCCGCTTTGCTGGGCGGTTCGTCGATGATGCTTTCGGTGTTGCGGCCGGCTACAACTTCTTCATATTCGAAGCAGCCCTTGTCGTAAGTCGGCGGCTGAGAGGTACCGGAGTGGACACTAACACTGCCTTCCTAGCCTTTCGAGATTGTTGCCTGCAACGTCATCATCCACTATTGGAGCACGATTGTCCCTGCTTGGGCCATTATCGCCATCTGTCTGGTACTCTACTTGTAAGCTCTTTGCGGATGCCAGAACATAGTGTGTTGTTGGCAATTACTGACGTTCGTCAGCCTGATTAACATCTTCGCCGTCAAGTGGTATGGTGAATCTGAATTCTGGCTGGCCATCGGCAAGGTTCTTCTCATTGTCGGCCTGATCGTCTTCACCTTTGTGACGATGCTTGGAGGCAATCCGCTCAAGGACCGTTTCGGTTTCCGATACTGGCGCAATCCGGGGTCTTTCACGGAGCTTTATTACAGCGGTGACCTTGGTCGCTTCCTGGGTTTCCTCCAGTGCTTGATCCAGGCCTCTTTCACCATTGCCGGTCCGGATTACGTCTCGATGGCAGCCGGAGAGGCGGAGAATCCGCGTGTCGTTATGCCAAGGGCCTACAACGCGGTCTTTTACCGTTTGACGAGCTTCTTCATCCTCGGGTCACTCTGCGTTGGTATCTTGGTGCCTTACGACTCTCCTGAGCTCATTGCCGCGTTCCGTGACGGCAAGCCAGGTGCCGCGGCGTCCCCATACGTCGTTGCCATGAACAGGTTACGGATCTCGGGATTGCCTCATATCGTGAACGCTATGGTTTTGACAGCAGCGTTCTCGGCCGGCAACAGTTACGTCTACTGTGCATCCCGCTCCTTGTACGGCCTAGCGCTGGAAGGAAAGGCACCTCGATTCCTCACCAAGTGCACTGGTCAAGGCGTACCAATCTACTGCGTCTGCGTGGTCCTGGCCATTTCCCTGCTCTCGTTCTTGCAGGTCTCGAACAATGCCGCCGTGGTCCTGCAGTGGTTCGTCAACTTGGTCACTGCCTCGCAGCTGATCAACTTCAGTGTCATGTGCTTCACGTTCATCCGCTTCAAGAAAGCGTGCGAAGTCCAAGGTCTCAGTCGAGACAGCTTGCCTTACAAGGGGATGTGGCAACCGTATGCCGCGTGGTACGGCCTCATTGGGACGTTCATCATGACTTTCGTTGGCGGTTACACCGTCTTTCTCCCTGGAAATTGGGACGTACCGACCTTCCTCTTCAGTTATACCATGATCGGTGTCTTCCCAATCCTCTTCTTCGGATGGAAGATATTGAAGAAAACGACTTGGCGCAGACCAGAAGAGGTGGACCTGTACCAAGGTGTAAAAGAGATTGAGGAGTACACAAGGGACTTTGTCCCAGATCCACCAAAGTGAGTGGGATCATGCTTCCTTGGTAATCTTGTTTTTACTAACCTGCAATAGGAATGCTGTAGATAAGTGGTTCAACAAGATGTTCAGCTGAGGTACAGTGGAACCGCAGATTCATGATAATGAGCTTGTCCAATAAAGGAATGCTGGTGAGGCAGATGGAAGGAATTTACAGTGTTGTTTCCTGAGGCAATCGTAATCATTTCCAACGCATCTTTGCGTGGCTGCAGTTGTACAGCTCCCTGTATACTCCCCAACTAAGTCTTTCCGTTGCCCATGTTTGTGAAACACCTCAACAGCGTTCACCCAGTGATGATTAGGTGTCACATGTTGCTCCTGAACTGTATCACTCCTGATGGAAGCGGCTATGGTTTCCCTGAAAACGCAGTGTGGTGATAGGCATCCAAAGCAAACTGCAAACGGCTGATCCGGAACGTGGCTTCCCCAGATAACACTTACGAGCGGCGATGCCACCGAACACTCGTCTCAGACTGGCGGATCCCCCAGATCTCGGTAAAACCTCATCCACGAATGCCGAGCCGTTCAAGGCGTGCCAGGATAGCGCCCGTGCTTAACGCGGATGGGCACGCCAAGAATGCGGGGTCCATCGTTGACGTCGAGGGCTTCGAGCTTGAGGGCTTGGGAGACCAACCTTGGAACTTCCAACGTTTGCTTGGTCGAATAAGCAACGCCGGTGACGCCAAAGCCTCGGTTGATGGTGGTCAAGACTTCGGCGAAGAGAACGGGGAGCTTATATGTGACCGCATCGCAGTAGGGTATGGGAGTAGAACGTCCGTAGCCCTGCGACTGTGAGTATGAGAACGGAGATGGGGAGGTGGATTGGGATACTGCTGCGATGTCGCGTTCGAAATCCCCACCTACGACAGCCAACGTCTCCACAGCATCATGAGAATTTGTGCTTTGAACCCTGCAGCTGCCCCCGTATCCCGCGCGCCAATTGATCAGCATCTCGTCCCCGCGGTCGGTGACGGAGACCAAGGTGGACCATCCCTTCACCTCAGATGACAGACCAACTAGCGTATGCCACAGGGTAAGGTAGGCCTACCGTTGCTTCGTCTCACCCCACAATTGGCGGAAATGGGGAGAATATCAGTAATTCCACCCAGTAAAGATAGAGCTGCGGTGGACCGAACCCATTGCAACCCTATTGTCGAACTGTGCCGCCTATGATTTAAGTAGTGGTGGATGCCCGTCTTACTGCACTGACTTGCGTTATTCCCATCTGCCCTTCAAGCTTCGCCAAACTATCGCGGTAATCCAAGATGAAGGTTACAGACATGGATACTGCCAGCGCTCATCGCTCATCTGATGATGAGAAGAAGCTTGGTCTTGAAGCTGGACAATTTGAGAATGTAGCTTTGAATGACCCTCTCGGTCCTGATCCGGACGCTGGTTTGTCAGACGCGGAGAGAGCAGCTGTTGTATGTATATATGCCGTCTATATCAGCAAGGACAGGTGCTCATTGCTCATTAGGAAAAGAAGCTTCTCCGGAAGCTGGACTGGAAACTCATCCCTTGGTTGTGTTTCCTCTACCTCATCTCCTTCCTCGACCGAACGAACATCGGCAACGCAAAGATCGATGGCCTCGTCGACGATCTCGGGATGACGAACGGCCAGTACAACGCAACGTTGAGCATCTTCTTCGTCTCCTACGCACTCGCCGAACCCATAACCAACGTTCTGCTCAAGCGCTTACGCCCCTCCATCTTCCTACCCGTCACCATGACCCTTTGGGGCATTTGCATGACCACCATGGGTCTGGTGCACAACTTCGAGGGTCTCTGTACGGCTCGATTCTTCCTCGGTCTGACTGAAGCCGGTCTCTTCCCCGGCGTGAACTACTACCTTTCCTGCTGGTACAAGCGCTCCGAATTTGGTATTCGAGCTGCCATCTTCTTCTCCGCCGCAGCCGTGGCCGGATCTTTCGGTGGTCTGCTGGCCGCAGCTATCGCTCAGATGCGCGGTATCGGCGGAAAGCCTGGTTGGGCGTGGATCTTCATCCTCGAGGGTCTCTTCACCATTATCGTCGGCATCGTGTCCTACTGGATGGTCCATGACTTCCCCGATGAGGCCAAGTTCCTGTCCGACATCGACCGCCAGCGTGTCCTCCGCCGCCTGCGAGCGGACAAGCAATCTAGCGCCGAGCACGAAGAGTTTAAAATGGCGTACTTCTGGGCCTCCGTCAAAGACTGGAAGACCAGCGCATTCGCCCTCGTCTACGCCGGTGCGGACGGAGCCTTGTACGCTTTCTCCTTATTCCTCCCCACCATTATCAACGAGCTCGGCTACACCTCGACCACGGCGAACCTGCTCTCCGTCCCACCCTACGTCGCCGCAGCCATCATGACTATTGCAATCGGTTGGTTTGCCGATCGAACCCGCAAGCGCGGCTACTGCAACATCGGAGCTTCTCTCCTCGGCATCGCGGGTTTCTCCATGCTGTTGGGTTCGCAAAAGCCGGGAGTCAAGTATGCTGGAACCTTCTTGGGCGCGCTCGGCATCTACCCTTGCATTCCGAACACCATTTCCTGGGCTAGCAACAATGTCGAGGGTGTTTATAAGAGAGGTGTGAGCTTGGGATTCATCATCGGGTTCGGTAACCTGAACGGTATAGTGAGCAGCAACATCTACAAGCAGAGCGAGAGGCCCAAGTTCACCACCGGCCACTCCGTTGTGCTTGGATATTTGTCCGTACTGCTGCTAATTGGCAGCATCTTGACGCACCTTGGGTTGAGAGCGGAGAACAGCAAGAGATTGTCCGGAAAGAGAGATGCATGGATTGCAGGGAAATCGGAATCAGAGATTGAGATGTTGGGTGATAGAAGACCCGATTTCATCTATACAACCTAAAAGCATTGCTCGCAATGTATGGCAGATTAAGCCTCTTAGCTTAGGAATTTCTAATATAAAGTTCAAGTGTAACATGACCTAGTTTCAATGCAATCGACACGGTGACTTTCTCTTAGATGGAAGTTGTTTCGCAGTATATGCACTAGCAACCCGGAAGACTGGTCCCGTTCCCAGGCCTGCACAAACACAAGTTGCAGCAATCGGTATATAGCGTTCGAGTTGAAAGTTCTGTGGATTTGATACATCGGTCTTGGCACCAAAACAGCCTAGCCTAAGCAAGTATCCCAAGAGTGTACTGTGACAGGAGATTCCTGGACGCCAAGTCTCGTGTGCAAGAGGTATTGTACAAGTTGGATCCCCCCACGAAGTCTCATCTACAAGGTGTTTGTCCTCCCCCTTTGAACTTCCAGTGTCCCATGTGCCCCTTCCTCCTAAGCCACTACAACCCTCTGCCTCTCTTCAGGTTGAACGCTCGCTGATCCTTAAGCCACCGTCTGTAGTCCGCAAGGCTGCCAATCTTCTCGCCGTAAAAGTCAGGGACCGGATTGTTCAGGGAAGAGGACGATGGGTCAACTCGGTATTTCTTGATTCTGGTGTAGAATTGTCGCTCTTTCTGTAGCAGATGATAGGTCAATTTACGGCTCCCAAGCTTTGGTATAGTGATTGCTTAAATTACGTACTGCAGCAATGTCTGACTTAAGACTTCGATATCTTAGATTGAACAGGGCATTGCCAACAATTGGTCCCATTAGCCAGCCCACAGCCCCGCACGCAAAGGTCGATAAGCCCAGCACCAGAATTGGATCGAGTCCGAACAGCTGTGTTCCCATTGCATCTATGTCCTGAGAGGATAGTACGATGAGTCCGACGACACTGGTTCCCGCCGCAGTCAACACTGAGGACACCAGGCTGACTCTTCTCCGTGTTTTTCGAAGTGCTAGGAATCGGTTCCATGTCAAGGTGCTTTCTGTGTTCGCGTCTGTGACTGTTGAAGCGGTCCGGGTGGTTGTGTTCGACGTCGAAGCATGTCGGAGGCGTTCGCGTGGGAATTTATGGAGAGTTACACGTCTAGTAGCAGGCTGTGCAGCAGTGCATTGGTGTATAGTTCGGGTTGCTGGCTTCGACCAAGCACGGATCGATGAGAGTGAGGAAAGAGGTGTTATGCTTGTGGAAACGCATGGTGCTGTCGAGAGTGTCCGCACACCCGCAACGGGCAGTCTCATGGTGAGACTCTGCATCGTTATTCCCAGGTCGCTGAAGACCAAAGCGAATCTCAATACAGAAGAAGCTCGTGACTTGAATGTGGAAGAGGAAGTAGTGAAGTACTGGCGAGCGTTATCGTGTGGTATTGACGGGCAATAGGTAGCTATTCGACAGGAGCTGCTCCATGCGACGTCAATCCGGATATGCTTGGCAGAACGCCATCACGTGCCGACCATTGCAAAGGTTGTCCTTCGAGTACGCCCTTCAGCCGCACCAAAGAGGGGTTCGCTTCGCACATAGGTATATGTATAGTAGGCTCCGCCGGTCTGTTCACTGGAACATCTGAATCTGCAATTGTTGCATCTGACATGTCTATCTACAGCAAGGTCGTGGGCAGTCGGCCCGTTCAATACGTGCAGCCTCTCGTCTTCATCGTACTTGCACTCGTCATTGCTACCATTCCGTTCACAATCTGGACAATCACACATCCACAGGAATGGCTGGGCTCAGTGTCAACCGTATCTACCATTGACAAGACAACAATTGACATTCTCCGTCGCAAATTCTTCTACTATGCTTGGAAGGTGATGGCTCCGCTGCTCGATCCTGGAGAAGCCGAGATCAAGGGCCCGCTCCTCAAAAAAGCATATGGCGTTGTGCTTGAGATTGGACCTGGAGTGGGCACGAACATCAAATACTACGAACGAAGCCGGGTGAAGAGACTGATCTTGGTAGAGCCGAACAGGTCGATGCATAGTGCAATACGACGAGCTGCGCAGCAGGCCGGCTTCAGTGAAGCTGATGGCAGTCTCACTTTGCTAGGTTCTGGAGGCAGCGCCTCTGAGGACGACGTCGAAGCATTGGCGGCGGTGGGGATAACGGACAACACCGTCGATACGATCTCATCAATCCACATACTGTGTGGTATACCAGGACCGAAAGAGGCCATCAAGTTCTACTATCGATTGCTGAAAAGCGATGGGCAGATAATATTCTTCGAGCACGTGAAGAGCGAAGACAAGCAGATTGCCCGTTACCAGACTTGGTTGACCGACAACATCTGGAGGGGTCTGCTGGACGGATGCGAGCTCAACAGACCCACTGGAGAGTGGTTGCTCAGCGATGAAAACGATGACACCGATGACAGTGCCACGGCCAGTGGGCTTGAGCTTGCGCCAGGTAGGAAGGTTGAAGGAATGAAGGCGGGCAAATGGAAACAGTACAGGATCGAAGTCCCAAAGGAGCAGCCGAGACTTTCAACACTCCCACATGTGCTTGGGTGGGCTATCAAGGCCTGAGGAACTGACAGCGTTTTCATTAGGAGCTACTCGTTCGGAGAATATAAGGACTATATTGTGCTTTGCGCTCCAAACGTGTTGTTATTTCGTCACCCGTGGTATGCTTAGGAAGTTTTCAGCATCACCCAATTGACGGCCCTAGTTAGCCTCGGCCATGCCCAGAGGACGGCTACCGCAAGTGGAAAACTAGCGGCTCCAGCTTCCAATGGTTCCCCTCTCCCCGCAAGCCGTATGCACACACAAGGTTCCGCGGTTCAGAGCATAAGTGACGTTCATAAAAGCATGCGGACAGGAATGATGGGTTTAAGACATCGGTTCGGACATGTTGATGGGAGATTGTTGAATTTCCGTCAAATTGCCCCAGAACAGACCTGGTGTGATTGGTTGGGGGATGAAGCAGCTAACCTGAAGGACAAGAGCACAGACCACAGCGCGTCTCGGACCATTATCGTCGAGTCCCTTAGCGTCGCGTTGATATCAGAATCGAGAAAGACAGTTTTCTGCGTTTCGCGACTGTTTCTTTCTCTGTATGGACTGCTGTCGTACTTCAATTGATTGTATAGAGCCGTGACTGAGTGCATTGAAGCCGGCGACTTCCCATTGAACTGTGAGCGATGTTGGCCGCGAGGAGAACGCGTAACACTTCTCCGCAGCGGAAAGGGAATCCGTTGCCATGGGCTACTGCAGCTGGCGGGTGGGTGGGTGTGAATGGAAAAACCAGTCCGAGCTCGCCTTTGCTGCTATCGTGAAGCTATCTAACCGGTCTCACGCCTTCCCGTTCTGGGCAGACCCTTTGAAAGCTTTATAACTTCTGTTGCCGCGCAACCAGCGTGCCTTCTTCCACCTCTTCATCTCCCACGCTTCCCTACAGACTCTCCACGTCACCAGCCATCACACCCGCCATCAACTCCTCCATCATCTCTCCGCACTGTATCTTTACGCAAGCAAAGATCCAATCATGAAGAGCTTCGCCGTCCTCTCCGCCGTTGTCGGCTTCTTCGGCCTGGTCGCCGCTCAAGACCAAGTCGACCCCAACTCTGTCCCCATGAACCAGAGGCTCGCGTGGTGCGTCTCGCAGAGGACCAACTGCCCGCAGATCTGCGGTGGTCAAGCAAACCCCAACACTTGCGATTCGGTATGTTCATTGTTCTGATGTCTATCGTCTTCCAACCGTAGAGGTACCGCTACTGACGTTTGCGCCACCATAGAACACTCTGCAATGGGATTGCACTTGCACGAACGGCAACAGGCCAAACATCTCCGACTACACCCAGACCATGCCGTTCTTCGTCTGCGAGACCTGGAAGGGTCAGTGTGTCGCTGCACACCCCAACGACCTAGAGGGCCAAACCGCCTGTCTTGCCGTCACCTGCGGTCAGCGCAACGCCACCTTGGCCGCTGTCGCCTCGACCACTAGCTCCGCAGCTGCCAGCAGCACCTCCGCACCCTCCTCGACTGCTGCCTCATCGGGTTCCGCCGCCAGCGATGCCGCTTCTCAGACCTCAGCTGCTGCTGCTGCGACGAGCAGCGCTGCCGCCGCCGCCCTTGCTGTTGCGAAGAACTACGGAACCGGCATATTGGGCGCAGGTCTTCTGGCTCTGTTCGGTTGCGCACTCTAGAGTGCGCAGGGAACAATGGGGTTTCGGTTTGGCAGCATTACAATTGGCGGCAATGAGCCTTAGGAAATTGATGATAGTCTAATACAAGATACCTTTTTGTGCGAGATCGCATCAAGACTTTCGGGCTTCGCTCTGTGAAACACGGATGGTGAAGCTTGCTTGGATGTCACCATGCGACGCGGCGGGTGACTGCATTTCTGCGGCAAGGCCAGCCACATCTTGCTGGAACACCATAATACTGTGCTTACAAGAATCGCGCATAGGAAACTTACGCACTCCCGGTAATGAACCCATGCAGATCGCGGTTCGCTCCCCATGCTTGATCACCACGAGGCGGTGGGCTTGGCATGATGATCGTTCCCAGATCTGCAGACCGAAGATGGCTTATGGAAATGGTATTGTTCATGCCATGTAGCCCGAAATGTATAATGCGAACACAACGCTATCGGAGTGACCTTCAGCTGTTGGGATGTTGTATGCATTGCCTGGCCGGTAATGGGCCAATGCTGGCTAAAAGAAAAGTCTACCTACACCCACAGTACGCTTGTGTGACTATATGCCGCTAGAACGCCTACGATGAACCACCTTCTGACTCGGACTCCTGAGTAAATGTTATACATCTCAATCAAAGCTAAGCTTCCTAATGATATCGCTATGCGTCAGTACCATCCTCATATCGAATCTCCGCAGCTTCACCCTCCGCTCCGGGCTCTTGATCTGCCTCTCCATAAGCGTAAAACTGTCGTTCGTAGATGCTTGTCCTCCGCCACTCCAAGCAATCAGCAATCAAAGTGAACCCTGCAAGACAGCTAGTGACCTGCCGTCAGAATGCTTGTTTCACACGACTGTTTCATACAGCAGACTTACCAATTGACTATCATCATCGTCGGCACAGGAAACCCTTGAAGATAGAAGAACAGGACAAAGGACGGATAGGCGCAATCGAAGAGGCAGCCTAGGAGCAGTATGTTCCTCTTCTTGTGACTGCGCTCACTGACGGGAACGTCGAGCACAGTCTCCTCAAACGGAGTGAGAAGGTTGAAGATGTTGGCATTGGCCCACCACCCGAACCAACCCTGTTAGGCCGGACAGCAAGTCAGCATGCGATTGTGGTAAGGTAGGTGGATTTGTGTGTGGTTCGGAACACTCACGAATGCCCAAGCCAGAACGAGGTTGATGAATAGAAATCTGATTTGATTACGGTTCGAATCGTTCATAGCCGTCATTATATAGTTGTACGAGGCAGTTGCGAGTAGACCAATGCTGCCGAGAACCCAGACGGCGTGGCATGCCAGCGACTGGTTCCAGTGAGCGACACCGAGCAAGTTCAGACTCATGTTGGCGTCCACGTTGAGGAATTGGGATTCGAGCTGAAGGATTGAGTGAAGAAAGAGCGCACTTGCAGGAACATGAGCGCAAACAGGAGAGGATGCTATCCTTGGTTATATGAAACGAAGGAGTCGAGTCGATGCACAGCCTTGCGTTCCCGCCCCATGCGGCGCAGCCCATCAGCCATCCCGCGAACCTGGTGCTTGTTGCAATCCCCTGACCTGACATTATTGTCTCTCTATTACACATCATGCCATGAATTACCTCTTCAACTTCTTGTTCGGTGAAGCCTCCACCACGAAAGCTACAAGCCATGTCGAGCTCGGAAGAAGGCCGGATCGGCAACCCATATGCAAAGGATGCCTACTGGTTGAGATGATGATACAGCGGTCACTGGAGCAGGACGTTGTTTCTCGTGGTAGGCAAGTGTACAGACCACAGCAGATTTATGGTACATTCAGCGAGCTTGATGGCTCCGCTCGTCACTGCGTCAGTTGTCGCGTCTTCCGGCAAGCCCTTTTCTCTGCCAAAACCCACTCGTCCGTACCAGACATCGATCCGTTTGGAGAATCAATATATGTGACGATGAGGCGAAACGTACCTTCTAACCTGCAATCCCTTGGAGCACGTGCTGGTGTTACCGTTAGCATTGGAAATGCACAAGACCGGCTCGCAGCGGCTCCGGTCTTTTGCTTTGATTCAAACATTGTGGAAACGACGAGGTTGAGCGTTGATCCTCGAGCAGATTCTGTACGGCAAGAGGCACGAGGTTGGCTGGAAGAGTGCAGCTCGAACCACTTGGAGTGCAGAAACCTGGGTTGGTCTGACCGCAATCCGACCAGACTACTCCGGATCGTTTCAGACTCCAAAGTCCAGCTGGTTGTGCTTCCTCAGTCTGAACGTCTGGTACAATATGTTGCCTTGAGCTATTGCTGGGGTCAATCAGACTGCCTCACTAGTGACGAGAAAGCCGTGGTTGATGGGGCCATGACTACAGTTGGTAACGTGGGCGCACGCCTCTCACAACCTATTTCACCATCCAGCTTTCCAAGAGGGCTTCAAGACGCGATAACCATCGCAGGATGGCTAGGAATACACTATATCTGGATCGATGCGGTGTGCATCATTCAGAATGATCCACTCGATTGGGCTGTCGAATCGGCTTTGATGCAAGAAGTCTACGGCAACGCGACGGTGACCTTGTGCGCTGCCTCATCCGGGAAAACGACGGACCCTCTGCTGCGGCCTCGAGACGGTTGGGCTTGTCGTACGGTGCCCTGCAGACTGGGTGGATTATGGATGACCAGCCTCGACACCTCTCTCGAAGAAGCCCGTGCAAATGCACCGCTCTCCAGTCGTGCCTGGACGTTGCAAGAGGAGCGCGTTTCCCCACGAATTCTCTACTGGACTTCCCAACGTGCATTTTGGTCATGCGCGACTTGCGAGAGGACTGAACTTGGGGTTCGAGGAAGTCAAGCTTCGACTGTATCCAAACGGCCGCTTTTCATGACTAAGGATGGAGCGGACTGGATCCCAGAAAGGGTGCAGAGCTTTCTGACCACCTGTCGACAAGGTTCGAAAGCACGATTGCACGATGCTTGGTGCAGACTCGTGGAGGCATACACTCGACGCAATCTGACGAACAAGGGCGACAGATTTGCGGCTTTGGCAGGGCTTGCCGCAAGATACTGTGGGGCAACGAATGACGAGTATCTGGCAGGACTCTGGCGCATGACCTTTGCGGAGGATCTTGCCTGGAGTGTTGCCGTGGACCGAGAAACAACAACAGCCTGGGCCAAGGACCCAATACTGGCTGATCTTGCTCCTTCCTGGTCGTGGGTCTCTCTGCCAGTAGGCATCGCTGTCAATGCTCATCGCACCTTCACCGCTTCCGGTACCTTTGACTGGCAGAAGAATTGGACATGTGCTGACAGAGAAGATGCAGCGGGTATAGTAAATCAAGGCGCGCTGGCTAAGAGTATTCAAGTAAGCGGCCTGGTGCGATCGTTGGTCAACCCAAGATCGATATACTGTGAATGGTCGGACATCGTAATTCGGAATGGTCAGACGGAAACATTCGTATTTGCCTCTAATCCTGGACAGCCTGTACACTCTGCAGATGGTGAGCTTGGTCGTGTCCTTGCTTATGAAGCTCGAAAACAGGAGGTAGTGGGTTGGCTTGACTATCCTGCAGATGCGGACCGAGTGGCAAGTGGACAGCTCAACGTCACCTGCCTGGAGATTGGTGTTTCTGTTATGCTGCTGTTAGAACAACATGCGGAGAGAAGTGACGGAGAATCCGAATATCGCCGTGTGGGAATATGCAGCGGATACCGTGATAACTTCTTCGACGGCTTATCTCCGTCTGTTCTTCGCCTATTCTGATGAGACCAACTGTCAGACCAGAGAGCGCCGCAAGACCATACCGAATCATTAAGGTTCCGACATCGTCGAGCACGAAGGTCAAGAAGTTGGATACGAATGAAGATAGAGTACTTCGCAAGTGGAAAGAGAGTGAGGTTCGGGCATACTACAAAGATGCCAGTTTTGAATTTATACTCTTAGACCATACGAGGTAAGATATGATATGATACTTGCGACTGAAGATATAATATCACATGAAGGAGCACTTCCGGGCGTCTCGCAATACTAACAGAGAACAGGCAAAAGTTATATAGTTCTTCAGCCCTGCATAGCCGCAAGCACGATATCGGCGTTGCCCAGTGGGATAATGATTGGGGGTCTCCTCGTTGCGGGGTGTCATATACTGTGGCTTCTGACCGTAAGCTCTATGCATCAGCACAGGCTTCGAGGAGCTTCTTCTGGCATTCCATGGCGTCCTTGGCAAATGGAATCAGCTCGTAATCCTTCCCTTGGCCGTCAGGACCGCTGTCGAAAATCTCGTATGAGAACCAGTCTCTAAAACCCGTCCGCAGGACTGCCTTTGTTACATCAACTACCGGCAGGTAACCTTTGAACGGTAAGGGCCGATAGTCATGGCTCCATCTGCCACGAGGCCGCAAACCCTCTTCCACCTGTTTGCTGAGGGGCTTGGTAGGCTTGTATGCATCCGAAATCTGGAGTAAGTAGATCTTCTCCTTCGGTATTGTCGTAGCAAGGTCTTCCATGCTCTTCTTGAAGCTCCTTTCGATAGCGTCCCTATCGCCCTCCAACAGTCCATGCTCGGTAGTAGGGTCCCCCCATTCTCCTCCCGCAGTCTGGAAAGTGTCCAAGCACAAGCCAACATTCGGACGATCGACTTTTTGCACAATGTCCCAGACGTCCGCCCAATTGGGTGCGTGAGTTGACCAGCACCAGTTCTCGTATGCTAGGCGGAAGTTGTGCTTTGCAAGCATATCGGCGAGTTGTTGGAGATCGGCAACGAACCGGTTACGATCGTTCCCAATCTTCTCTTCTGGGGAATCTGACGAGCCGACCTGTATTGTTGTCAGTTGTAGGCTGCCTGTAATGGTATATGGACCCTTACCTGCAGCATGTCCGTCCCAGCAGCTTGCATGATCCTAATCCATCCATCTGCCCGCTCGAATGCATCTTTCCTTTCCTCGGTTCCCTCCTTGAACCCTTCAAAATTTGAAAAGGGTTGCAGCATCATAACCTTCAATTCCTTCGCATCGCACTGTGCCTTGATCACCTTTGTCGCTGTGACTAGGTCATCCCAGTCCTTCTCTCCAACCTCGTGTCGAAGGTGTAGCGAAGCAAAAGATAGAATGTCGGGAAAGGAAAGTTCGATGCCGGTGAAACCAGCAGCGGAGATGGCCTCTAGCTTCTTTGGAAGGGTGTGCTCTTCTTTGTTGCCGATGGAACAGCTTGCGTAACTGACAGGTATGGTGTTGAGTGACGCGGCGGAGATGGACATCGTTGCGGTCGTGGTACGGGCTGAGCCAGCTGCGGTCGTGGAACTGATGCTATTGCGATGTGGTGGGTGCGTTGGTGAAGTTGAATGGTAAGCGGTTGACTGCTGGTGATTCCATCTTCATCGCTCTGCCCTCCGAGGTGAGCTACATGGTGATGATGTTTAGAGCACTATGACGTCGGTTGGTTGGAGCGACCGCTCTCCCATTGTCGCGCTCACTGCTTCCATTCTCGATTGATCGTTGTGACAGACCGGGGACGACCCCTCTTCCCATCTCCTCTCCGCTGCAATCCATCCTTGTCCATCAATATTGCAACACAATGTCGGACTCCGAGCGCGCAACGAGATCATCCGGAACGTTGCAATTTGCGGGGGATCAACCAAAGAGGTCTGGACCTTGCCCCTCGTGCCTCACCGCCTTGTCAAAGTGCCCTTTGACTCAAAGCGAGCTTGGGCGATCTCGGAGCTCAATAATTTTCTGGGTGGCATGTCTTTGGCCGTTTTCCAAACAGTTGTCCTTTCTTGTTTCTCTGTCCGTCTTTACTTCTCAAACATTCCTCACTCTTAGATACCCCACCACAATTCCCTAGAATATCACACCATGTCGGTAAGTGCAATTGTTCAAGGCCACCGTCACAGCCCCTCCAATCTTCCTTGCCCCGCGGTCATCGGCTCGCAAAACGCCCAGTCTAGAGTAATGCTGACCGAAGGCCTTGGTCATAGTGGCATATCGAAAACAAGCACGTCGGCAACAAGCACTCCTCCGAAGACTGGAGGATCCGCGGTTACAACCCTCTGACCCCTCCCGACCTACTCCAACATGAGATCGTCCAGTCGCAAAAGTCCAAGGACACCGTGCTGAAGGGCAGAGATGAGGCAGTGGAGATAGTCCAGGGGAATGACGAGCGGAAACGCCTGCTCGTGGTCATTGGGCCGTGCTCGATCCATGATCCTGCCGCTGCTCTCGACTACTGCGACCGATTGCTGAAGTTGAAGGAGAAGTACCAGGACGACCTGCTCATTGTTATGCGCTCCTACCTCGAGAAGCCCCGGACGACGGTTGGCTGGAAAGGTCTGATCAATGACCCTGACATCGACAACACTTTCAACATCAACAAAGGGTTGCGGACGTCGAGGCAACTCTTCCTTGACCTGACGGAGAGGGGCATGCCTTTGGCTACCGAGGTGTTGGATACAATCTCCCCACAGTTCCTGGCAGACATGCTCAGCGTTGGTGCCATTGGTGCTAGGACAACGGAGTCACAACTACACCGAGAGCTGGCCTCTGGTCTCTCTTTCCCAGTCGGCTTCAAGAATGGCACAGATGGATCGCTCGACGTTGCCATTGATGCCATTGGTGCAGTCAGACACCCTCATCACTTTCTTTCGGTGACCAAGCCTGGTGTTGTGGCCATCGTTGGCACCATAGGAAACGAGGACTGCTTCGTCATTCTGCGAGGTGGCAAGCGCGGCACGAACTACGACGCGAAGAGCGTTGCGGAAGCCAAAGAGAAGCTAAACAAGGCGGGTCTCAACGCAAGACTCATGGTAGATTGCAGTCACGGCAACTCGGAGAAGAACCATAAGAATCAGCCAAAGGTTGCCAAAGCCTTGGCGGATCAGATTGCTGCTGGCGAGACGGGGGTTATGGGAGTGATGATCGAGTCGCACATCAATGAAGGTATATTAGCCCAACGATGTCTGATTTCTTAGAGCATTGCTAACACACTATCATAGGCAGCCAGAAGGTACCAAAGGAGGGCAAGGCCGGCCTCAAGTATGGCGTCTCCATCACGGATGCATGCATCGGCTGGGAAGACACCGAGGCTGTTCTCGCAGATCTTGCTGGTGCAGTACAAAAGCGGAGAAAGATGTTGAACAGCAACGGTCATCCTTGAGACCGTGGGAACGGTCCTTCCGATTGTATATGTTTGGTGATTTTTAGGTATGAGGATAGGTATATACAAAAGTCTGGGTATTGTTTCAGCGTTGTTTGTACGATTCCACACTTATAGCATAGCTCGGGCGTCTACCGGCCGAATCGGATATGACAAGTATCTCAATGGATGTTTTGATGTATGAATTGCTAGTAAAGGTACAAAACTATGATATTTCCTTCCCCAACGCCACGCTTACTACTTGAAGTGTCATGAGACCAACCAGAAAGCCCTATCATTACTGAAACAGAAAGTCAAAACGCTTAGAATACATTGCCCTTCGGCAACGCAACAAAAACTACCGTGACTACCACCGTCACGATCGCCGCAAGCACCTGACTCTGCACCACAATCCTATCCTGTATAACCCTCACAGACTCGTCCTGGACCCACGTCGTTCGTTCGAATATCTTCCTCAGCAACGGTTTCCGGCTGTACTGCGCCACCCACGGCTCGTTCGTGTAGGAGGTGTTCGAAGTACCAAAGGTGGACATGCTTGACGGACGCACGGTGGAGCTGTCATCGAACGTTCTGCGGGCTGCGTTGCGGTTGCCTGTGCGGTCCGTGTGAGTAGAGGGCGTGAAGGAGTGGGCATCGCTTTGAGCAAGGGTGGCTTCCTCGTCGTCTAATTGCTTGGTGCCATTCGACTGTATGGACGGTTCGTAGGACTCCCAAGGGTGGACGGTTCGGTTGTGCGTGTGGTGCAGGATCATGCATAGACCTTTGTAAGCGGCGATGAGGCCGGAGAGACCGATGAAGACATTGACCGCTGGGATGATACGGTACCATCGGCTAACATGAGAGAGGGTGAGGAGAACCATGGCACCGAGACCAAGCAGGAGAGTTGAGAATGTTGCAGAGCGGACCATGAAGACACGAGGTTTGTTGCCATTGCAGATGCCCCAACGAATGAAATTGGGGTGCGACTGGCCGCGTAGCGTGGCTTCAACAAGCTTAGAGATGACGGTGAAAGCTGAAGGGTGGGTGGTATGCTGGAGGGCGTGGAGGACAGCGGTACGGTCCTTATGGGAGAGGTTGAGTTCGCGGGGGCCGCCTTGAGCGATGTAGTGAGAGATTACACGAGCTATCTCGGAGCGGAACGGTTGAGCAGTAACTGAATGCGGTATCAGTATGTGTAAAATCATCGTGTAGATTGCAAAGATGGCTTACAAGGTTGCCATTTCAAGCCTGCCTGCGTGGTCGCCTCTTCCGCGATCTCCGCATGAGAGCGTTGGGACCTTGTTGTTCCTGAGATGAAAGACTCATAGTCGGTCACGGATCTCGTGGGTGACAAGGCACGCTCCGGGAAGGCAGACTTGGTGGGACTAGCAAGGTCATTCAAGGCGATAGTTGGCGACTTGAGATCTCGGTCGAGACCAAATTCTGCCTGCGTTGAGACAGGGCTTTGGATGGACTTGGCGTGTTCTCTCTCAAACACGCCTGTACCAGCATCTGCAGCCTTCCACTCTTTCGACAAGGCCTTCTCTTCGTTCCTCAGGGCATCAAAGCGCCTTGTGTAGTCTTGAAGCCATAAATAGAATTGCAAGTTCTCGGCATCGTGGGCTACATAGACAAGGTAGTCCATGAAGTCTTGTAATGAGCATGGCTATAGAATATGTATTAGAAGAGGTGAGAATGGATTCATTGCTGACTTACCGGTAAGGTCTTGTTCTGGACAACATTATCGAACGATAACTCCGCAGGTATAGCACTCTTGTTACCCTTCGTTCTCTCCACAAACTTCTGACAATCAGAGACGTTCAATGGCCCCTTGACTGGCTCTACGTAGTCAGGTCGGCGGTAGAAGAGTAGTGACATCCTGATTCGGGAAATGAACGAAGAGGGAAAGATCACACAACACTGATACTACTTCGGCAAGCCGGCTGCGTCCATCTACGTGTCACAAGAGAAAAGTTTTTAGGAATGAAAGCAATGCGGAGGGTAAGGAGGAACCACTCAAACGAAAGCCTGCTTGATAGTCTTGATCAGACGTACGCAGCTGAGGCGGCGACCTACTATCATATATGCCAGTGTCTACCAAATCCGTGTGTTCGCTCTAGTGCCGAGCATATACTGATTTGACTTGGGCTACGCACCTGGACCCGCGCCACTTCGTGCAATGGCACGGATAGGAGGTTGGTCAGGGAGTCATGTCTACCAGGATATTGGGCCATACAGCTCGAGTGCTAGGCCCACAACCGACAGCGGTCCCGCGGAGACGGGAAACTTTGTTCTCCATGGTGTGTTGCCCACGTTGTTTGGGACGTGCAACCTGGAGACACCTCCGACAGGTGCGGGATTGACATGTACCGACAAGCCATCTCGTGCGCGCCGAGACACTCTTTGAAGTCCATTCTGAGATCTCTGCGATGCTTTTTGGTTTGTATTGAGGGGCTTCTGGTGACATGACTGCTGCTGTGCATGTTCATAAAGCATATCGTGTAGTTGTCCAACGAGAGATCCCATTGGACGGATACTTCAAACCTCAAACATTGTGTGGCTTGAAGAGCTGGACGCTCCGAATGAATGGCTCTTTTCGGCGTCCAGCGAGCGACGATTAGCGTGAACGAGTGAACGCATGTTGCAGGATTTACTGTCTAGACTGTCGGGGAATCGGATTTGGTGGGTCGCGCACTTTGCTCCACTTAGTCATGTTTGTAAATTCTGTTTTTCTTAGGTGGGTCCTAGTAAAACTGGAAAGAAAAAAGGCTTAGTATATAGTTAAATACCGACAAATCGTATATAGTTTATATAGACTAGATATAATCTTACTACGTAAGCTACTATATAGTATAATAGTTATAAGCCCGGAGTAGCACTTTATTTAAGCCTTATTTATCCTAAGTCTACTAGTAAACTTATTATTTCTCACACCTATACCGCCTAGACGTTACCGCCTTTACGTCTATATAACCTTATTAACCCTCCTAAACCTTTATACTTCTCTTACTAATGAAAGAGAAAAAGTTAAAGGAGGAGAAGGACGAGTTAATAAAAGTTATAAAGGATTATAGTCCTACGGCGTGCGGTCTTTTAAATAGACCTACGGAGAAAGGAGAGGAGACTAAGTCTATCCCCTATTTTCGTCTTATCTTTTATTATGTCTATATCTTAGACCTATAAGATACCGTAGACTAGGTTACTTAAGTCCTATAAGGATTAGGAGTAATGGATTTATAGTATCTAAACGTAAGTAGTTAGCTACGGTGTTTAGACCTATATAGATCTATTTAAAGATAAAACTATACTAAGTCTCCTTATAAAACTAAAATAGCCTTCTTTAGCTATACTAGTAGGAAGATTAATAGATATTAAAGTCTATACTCTAAGTATAGATAAATAGAAGCTAGTTAGCTTTAATTAATAAATTTACTAAAATAGGGTAAATAACTATAAAAGGATAAGTAGAATCCTACTAAGGTTTAATAGCTATATTAATAACTTAATATTAGAAGGTATCTTTAGGCTTATTAGTAAAGAGGCCTCTATATATAGTAAGTTAGTTAAACTCTAGTTAATCTATAAGCTTAATATATAGTCTTAGGAGTTAATTATTACTTAATAATATAGTAATATAAAAGCCTTTATTACCTCTTAAAACCTATATAAGTAGATTAAGGAGTTTAAAAACGTCTATTAGACTACTATAGAACTAAAACTTCTTAAAGTTTAGGGAAACTAGGGATCACACTAGGCTGGGTATACCCACTGGGTAACCCGACCCGATCGGGCTCGGGTTGGGTTTTAGGTCGGGTTTAGGCTCCCCCTAGGTGGGTTAAGTTAAGTCTAGAAAAACTGGGCTAGGTCGGGTAATACCTATTAGGCCCTTAGTATATACTATTTTTAGTATTAATTACTAAGTTATATATAGCTAGTATATTAGAGGTTTATATAGCTATTTATTATAATAACTATTATAATAGATATTATAATAATTATTATAATAACTATTATAATAACTATTATAATAACCACTATAATAAATATTAATAGTTTACTAGTATAGAGAAAGGTATAATTAATTATATAATAACTAGATAGTTAAGGACCCCCTAGCTCTACCTTTACCTCTACCTCTACCTCTTCCTCTACTTCTCCCTTCGCCTTACTAATTACCTATAGAGCTCTAATATATATTTTCCTATATATCCTTATCTTTATTACTAATATAACTAAGAGATTTAATAATAACCTCTCTAACCTTCTCTAGTTCCTCTTAAGCCTTAATCGCTAAGAGTTATCTATTATTTATTTTTCCCTATATTATATAAGTATCCTTTTCTTTAACCCTTAAGAAGTCTTATATTATTATAATAGTTAAGAAAGTTTTAGGAGTATAAGGTTAATTATTAGGATAGTAGTATTAAGTAAGATTAAAAGTTTCCTTAACACTAATACTAGTAGCTAGTATAGCTAGGATATCTTATACTATAAGTACTACTCTTAGAAATTAATATATAATAGCTTTCTAGCTAGTAAGACTAGTTAAGCCTTTAACACTATAGACTAATTTTAGAAGATTAGTAGATAGAAGATAACTATTATATTAACTATTATATTAGACTTACTTAGTAAGTAGAGGTAATTTTTAATTTCCTATTATAATTTATCTTTAAAGTCTTTATTATATATAATAATATCTTAATAAGCTCTAACTATTATATTAAGATTATCCTAATAATAGGTAGTATAATTAAGTTCCTCCTTAATTTAAACCTCCGTATACTAAAATTTAAATAACTTCTTTAGCTCTAACTTATACTTTACCTAATAGACTTATTTCCCCTTATTATTAAGCTAAGCTTATCCCCTAAAGGATATATTTTTTAGGTTTAGATTAAGGAGTATAGTATAGGTGTAGAGATCGCCTAGATATAACCGGGTCTTACTATAGTATTTCTGTAGTTTTTAAAGTATATTATAAATACCTTCTTTTAATAATTTCTACTAAGTAAGTATTTTTTAAGTAAGTTTTATCTTAAGACTTTTAAGATTATTAAAAAGCTTATTATATATATAATAGATAAAGTTAACTATTAGAGTCTTTATTAAGCCTATAAGCTTAGTAAGAATTATAAATAGTTATATAATCTTAATAAGGTAGGAAATTTATTTCTATTTAGGTACTAAGATAGATAGCTAAGGAAGAGGACTATATTAAGTATCTTAGTTATCCTTAAAGAAGAGTTTAAGAGAACCCTTAAGTTTAAGAAACTAAGTAAGTATATAATAAGTTAAATCCTATCGTGTTTATACGTCTTAGGTTAGATAAAGGACCTAAGATATTCTTTAGTTAATAGTATTAGATTACTAACCCTCTAAGCCTACTCTAGATAATATACTCTCTATATATTTTCACTAGGTACTTTTAAAGAGTTATTATTATTACTTAAAATAGTTAACCTAAATTACTAGAAACTGGACCTATTATATTATAAGTATAACTATTAAGATAACTATTATAATAACTATTATAATAACTATTATATTAAAGAGTATATATAACTTACCTTACTAATTATTAAGGGTAAGCTATTAAGCTAATTAGATACTTTTATTAATTTAATAGTCTAAAACTCGCTTCTATATACCCGCTCTTCCTAGTTTTAATATAGCTCTAAGTTAGTTAGCCTAGTATAGACGTGCGTAAGGAGTTCACTAATAACTAATTAGATAATATACGCTAAGTAAGGGATTTTCTTAATTAGTATACTTAATTTTAGACCTTTATTATTTTAAAGTTTTTTAACGTCTTTACGTAGAGCTTTAACTATATTAATAAGTATACTATTATTAGTTATATTATTTATTATAATAGTAAAGTAGCGGTCTTCTATCCTATATAACTATAGGTAATATATAATAATTCTTATAAGTATTAAACCCGTATAATTTATTAGTATATATATAAAGGTAATCAGGTAATTTTAATAGTCCTAAGTTAAGGTAATCTAATATATATAGATAGCTATAAAGCTTTAATAAGTAGGAGAGCTCTATAAGTCTAGGGTAATAGAGATATTTATATCTAATAGTAGATATTTATTAATTTAAGCTCTAACGTCCTTATATTAGCTTACTAGATAGTTTTTTATAGTTATAGGTAAAGGAAAGTTAGTAATTTCTAAACTAGCTTAGAGTATCTTTTAGATATATATATTTTAAAAGAATATAAATAGTAGATTAGTAGATATTATTATTTATATTATAAGTTCCTTAAAGGAGCTTTTAAGTAAAGGTTTACTATCTATATAA